>OY755252.1:41077598-41122598 GCA_963576725.1 Azorinus chamasolen | reverse complement strand
GGTGTCATACACGGATATTATGCATCATTGCTCATTAAAACATTACCCCGTTTCTGCTATTAATTTATACATTACAGTCATGTTTTCCAAATGTATATGTTAATTAAAAGTACTAAACAATATTGCTCCCTCATGTTCTTCTATCCTGCTTAAAGGCATGTTACGCAGCCATTTTAAGCTCGCGTAAAACATAACTTTTCTGTTTTTACAGATGCGGCAGGGGCTGATCCAGTCTGGGTATCACCTGGTGCAATGAGTAATACGGCGTCCGTAGATGAGAATGTCGGAGCAGGTACATCAGTCTTTACAATTGACGCTACTGACGCTGATATGGACACGCTTATGTATTCAATAGGCACCCAAACCCCGACCTCGCCTGCTTTCACGCTGTCTGGAACTGAACTACGGGCACCCGCTGGGCTGGATGCTGAAGGAACAGCCTCGTTTACCATTGATTTCGAGTAAGCTAATATAGCATAATTATTTATCCTTTAATCAATCGGCAATCTACGGTGGCACTAAGGTGACATCCCAAGTTAAAAAAGTTTGTTTTCCCGAGTTAAACAAACAATTACTCGCGAATACAAACTTTTTGTTGTTTTCCCAGACTTCTTTTTTTTAACGAAGGAAAAACAAAACTTTAATTTTCGTGAGTTTTTTTTTTAAATCGGGAAAACACACTTTTGTTTCGTGTGTTGTTTTTTTAACTCTGGAAAACAAAACTTTTGTTTTCGTGAGTTGTTTTTTTTTAACTCGGGAAAACAAACTTTTGTTTTCCTGAGTTATCTTTTTTTGACTCGGGGAAACAAACAACACCATCTTGAGCGTTCAAGATAATCAGCCAATCACAGAAGCGGATTATCTTGAGGGAACAAGATACTATCTTGTTCCTTCAAGATAATCAGTCAATGAGAATCTGTATTCTATATCACCAGTTTTCACTGTTGCTTGTATCTCGTGAGAATGACAGATCAAGATGGACCACAGACGTGGATTATCTAGAGGGAACAAGATAGGTTCGGCCCATCAGAACGTCCCAGTGTGCCAGTATATAGTTGCAGTACATAGGGGTAGTATATAATTGCAGTGCATAGGGGTAGTATATACATATAATGCACGTGGGTAGTTTATTGTTGCAGTGTATAGGGGTAGTATATATATAGTGCATAGGGGTAGTATATAGTGGTAGTATATAGGGGTAGTATATACATATAGTATATAGGGGTAATATATAGGGATAGTATATAGGGGTAATATATACATATAGTATATAGGGGTAGTATATAGGGGTAGTATATAGGGGTAGTATATACATATAGTACATAGGGGTAGTATATACGGGTAGTACATAAGGGTAGTATATACAGATAGTGCATATGGGTAGTATATAGTGGTGGTACATGGGGGTAGTATATACATATAGAACATGGGGGTAGTATATAGTTTAAGTACATAGGGGTAATATATAGTTGTAATACATAGGAGGAATGCACAGGTTTGGTACATAGGGGTTGTACACATGGTTAGTACATAGGGTTAGTGCATAGGGGTAGTACGTAGGGGGATAAATAGGGGTAGTACACAGGGTTAGTACACAGGGTTAGTACATGGGGATAGTACATAGGGGTAGTACGTAGGGAGATAAATTGGGTCGGTACATAGGGATATTACACAAGGTTAGTACATAGGAGTAGTACAGGGATAGTGCATAGGGTAGTACATAGGAATAGTGCATAGGAATAAAACATAGGGGTAGTACGTAGGGAGATGACTTGGGGCGGTACATAGGGGTGGTACATTGGGTTAGTACACAGGGTTGTACACAGGTTAGTACATATGTATAGTATATAGGGTAGTGCATAGGGGTAGTACACAGGGTTAGTACATAGGGTAGTACACAGGGTTAGTACATAGGTATAGTACATAGGGTAGTACATAGGTTAGTACACAGGGTTAGTACATAGGTATAGTGCATAGGGTAGTACACAGGGTTAGTACATAGGTATAGTATATAGGGTAGTACATAGGGTTAGTACAAAGGTATAGTACATAGGGTAGTACACAGGGTTAGTACATAGGTATAGTATATAGGGTAGTACATAGGGTAGTACACAGGGTTAGTACATAGGTATAGTATATAGGGTAGTACATAGGGTAGTACACAGGGTTAGTACATAGGTATAGTATATAGGGTAGTACATAGGGTAGTACACAGGGTTAGTACATAGGTATAGTACAAAAGGTTAGTACATTGGTATAGTACATAGGGTTGTACATAGGTTAGTACACAGGATTAGTACATAGGTTAGTACACAGGGTTAGTACATATGTATAGTATATAGGGTAGTGCATAGGGTAGTACATAAGGTTAGTACATAGGTATAGTATATAGGGTAGTACATAGGGTAGTACATAGGTTAGTACACAGGGTTAGTACATATGTATAGTATATAGGGTAGTACATAGGGTAGTACATAGGTTAGTACACAGGGTTAGTACATATGTATAGTATATAGGGTAGTACATAGGGTAGTACATAGGTTAGTACACAGGGTTAGTACATAGGTATAGTATATAGGGTAGTACATAGGGTAGTACACAGGGTTAGTACATAGGTATAGTACACAAGGTTAGTACATTGGTATAGTACATAGGGTTGTACATAGGTTAGTACACAGGATTAGTACATAGGTTAGTACACAGGGTTAGTACATATGTATAGTATATAGGGTAGTGCATAGGGTAGTACATAAGGTTAGTACATAGGTATAGTATATAGGGTAGTACATAGGGTAGTACATAGGTTAGTACACAGGGTTAGTACATATGTATAGTATATAGGGTAGTACATAGGGTAGTACATAGGTTAGTACACAGGGTTAGTACATATGTATAGTATATAGGGTAGTACATAGGGTAGTACACAGGGTTAGTACATATGGTAGTACACAAGGTTAGTACATTGGTACAGTACATAGGGTTGTACATAGATTAGTACACAGGGTTAGTACATAGGTTAGTACACAGGGTTAGTACATATGTATAGTATATAGGGTAGTGTATAGAGTAGTACATAAGGTTAGTACATAGCGAAGTACATAGGATAGTACACAGGGTTAGTACATAGCGTAGTACATAGGGTAGTACACAGGGTTAGTACATTGGTATAGTACATAGGGTTAGTACATAGGTTAGTACACAGGGTTAGTACATATGTATAGTATATAGGGTAGTGCATAGGGGTAGTACACAGGGTTAGTACATAGCGTAGTACATAGGGATAGTACATGGCAGTAGTACGATAGATAGGAAGTACGGGAGGGTAGTACACAGGTTTAGTACATAGGGGTAGTACATAGGGCTAGTAGGCTACAGAGGGTAAGTACATAGGGGTACTACGAAGGGTAGTGCATAGGAGTAGTGTATGTAAACGGAGCCAACTTTACAAACTTGTTTTAGAGTATGCGAGGTAGAGTTTTGTTTTGATCGTGGATTATAGTAACCCCCGTTATATTAGTATCAATGGCGATCTTAAGACATTTGGAAACTTAATGCAGATCGAAAACCATACAGAAAGTTACCCAAAGGGGACTTCTGCATGGCAGTCAACTGCCTAAAATCTTTTCTTATTCATTAAAGGTCTTGTTTATAAGGGTTTTACTGTAGTAATTAGCAGTTATTAATTTTGGTTAGATATCAGTTACATGCTAAGTAGCCTACCGGTATATTGCCGCTTAATATAATTTCGTTATGTCTTTTCTAAAAGGCGAAAATGCAGGAAATAACACACATTATATTATATATGCCCACCGATACGCCAAGTAAATCGGCTTTTTCTGGATCCAAACCGTCTGCAAAGATTCGTCAAAAGTGAGCTCAATTTAACACTGGCCTCTATGCATGCCACATGTGCATGCCACCTGGTTATTTAATATCCTCATTACCTGTTGAATATTAATGTGAAAAAAGAGACTTTATTAAAAAATAATTAGTTTTTTATAATGGCACATTAACACGTAGCTTGCTATTCACGTCAATATACCTACCTGTAAATAGTGAAGACACAAATGAGACAGCTCCTGCAGGAACTGTCTCACCAGGACCTGCACTATTTACAAGTTGATTGTGCAACCAGTACACTCAATAGCAGTGATTGCACAGCGAAATACGTGTACACAGTGAAGATATATGTAATTATACAACAGGGCGTGGTTAAAGAAGTAGAACATGTATTTTAAAATTCAACAATAGAAGGATTAACAATTGAATCAGACAGAAACTGATGAATCATATCTATATTATCCCATAAACCAACTGGGCAGAACCTGGTCAGACAGCTCCTACAGGAGCCGTAAGCTCTGGATCTACTCTGTTGGCAAAAACGTTTAAATGCGTCTCTAAGAGGTAAAGGGTTAACCGTTTTCATTAAAACAAATTCTGCTAAATTTGGCAACCCAATTCCGAAAATAAAGACCTGTACGCAAAAATAAATGAATGCTTTACAGTAATTCATATAACATTTTTTTCAAATCCCCTAATTATTCACCATAAGCTTGGCCTATTGGAATTTTGGAATAGTCCATTTGAAAAATCAGCCTGGTAAGCATTAAAGAGTCAACCCTTTGCATGAAAACGCCTCTGAGGTCTTTGTAAACGGAGTATACCCAGTCCATATTCTGTTTGCTTATGAAGTTATATACATGTAGCATAATAGCAGATGTGTAAATTAAAAGATTTTCAAAAATAACTTCCTTATTTCTCCACCAAACCCTATGTTGTGACCACTCTTCGGGGCGATTCTTAAGAGTGATCCCAACATAAGGTTTGATGGGAAATGACGATTTTAGATCTCGAGCACGGATATATATCTGATGCTCAGTATACAGTAAAGTCTCGATTATTCGAATTTTTTGTATAGAAGAATTTAGATCCATTTAGACAGGTGAATGCTTAATGCATGGTGAAAATCATGCAGAAAGCTCCTAGAGGAGCTTTCTGCATGACTTTCACCATGCATTAAGATGCCACCTGTCTTAAAGATCGATAATAATACGAATTTTAGTGTTCGAATAATCGAGATTGTACTGTATTTACCTTATTCTAGTTTCTACCAAGGTCAAACTATCCTCTGTTCATATACCATTCAACTATTCGGCATATAGATATTCAATAGGTCATTTTTATAACATGAATATTCATAAGGTAAAATGTAAAAGAACAAACTATTTTGGACTAATCTTCACAGAGTGGACGACGGAGCGTCTGGTGCAATCACGAGTGTTGTTTTAACAGTGACTGTCAATGACTTGTCAGATGTAGACCCTGTCTTTGGACAAGCCTCGTACACAGCCACCATCCCAAACAGTGCAGCCAACGGTAATGCAAACTTGCTAATCAAAATATGAACCTTTTAGAAAGATTGCATCCGTATTTTCGATTGGATTTGCCTCATCTTTTTCAGAGCGCCAGATAAGATGCGTAATTTGAAATATTTTCAAGTATAACTTCTTTATTTCTCCACCAAAACCTATGTTGTGGCCTTTCTTTAGAATCGTCTCGAAGAGACGATTCTAAAGAGTGGTCACAACATAGGTTTTGGTGGAGAAATGACGATTTTAGTATTTGAGTACGCACCGTTATCTGTAGCTCTGTGACTGTTTTCCAACGAAGACCAACAAAGTACTGTTTTATGTCACTCTTAAATCATAAACTTGTTTGGTTGTTCAAACTCTGATTTCTGTTCATGATAGTGAGGCCTTTTTAGTCTCGGGGCTAGATCTGTTTGTATCATATTTGTGTTTTTCCTTGTTTTGTCTAGTTGACACTGCTGTCCAGCTCATGATACTGTTATATATACCACGTGATGATACTGTTATATATACCACGCGATGATACTGTTATATATACCACGCGATGATACTGTTATATATACCACGTGATGATACTGTTATATATACCACGTGATGATACTGTTATATATATACCACGTGATGATATATATATATAATACTGGTTGTTTTTATCGTATATGATATCCAGGTGATACCGTGGTCACTGTAGCTGCTACACCCGATGTTAGTGGAGGAACAATCACATACGTTATAGCAGGTAAGATATTTACAATATTATGCATGGTTATAATGGAATTCTGCATAATTCTGTTCTGTTATAACTCTGCATGGAAATAATGATATCAATACAATACTTGCTGGGTTCTTTTAACGTGGCATATGAAGACCGTAGATTTTAGCTGTGTAAGAAACGTTAGAACCAGATTTATATCATTCTAGAAACAGGCCCTAATCAGACGGCTCTGTTTGAAAAGTCGTTAAAAGACATACAGTAAAACCTCTCTATAACGACCACTAATACATCAAGTATTTTGTGTTAAAGGCAGGTGGCTACTTAAAGCAAGGTGAAAGTAAAACAGAACGCTCCTATAGGAGCGTTCTGTTTTACTTTCACCTTGCTTTAAGTAGCCACCTGCCCTAAATACCAACTAATTAACATAATTTAGGGGTCGTCATAGAGAGGTTGTACTGTATATATGAGTCAAGATTAGTTGTGGTAAAACCATGCTTCTTATAGGATTGTAGACAGTGTATAGAGTGCAAGTCCATGTGGTTTAATTAATCCTTTACTGCATACAAATATTTAGGAATTATTAATACATGAAAAATAATCAACTGAAATTTTATAATAACATTATGAACAAGGAAACTGTAGAATAATTCATAAGCATGCAGAGCAGACCCTGGCCAGACGGCTCCTACAAGGGCTATATATTGTAGAACACTTCATAAGCATGCATAGCAGACCCTGGCCAGACGGCTGCTACAAGGGCTATATATTGTAGAACACTTCATAAGCATGCATAGCAGACCCTGGCCAGACGACTCCTACAAGGGCTATATATTGTAGAACACTTCATAAGCATGCATAGCAGACCCTGGCCAGACGGCTCCTACAAGGGCTATATATTGTAGAACACTTCATAAGCATGCATAGCAGACCCTGGCGAGACGGCTCCTACAAGGGCTATATATTGTAGAACACTTCATAAGCATGCATAGCAGACCCTGGCCAGACGGCTCCTACAAGGGCTGTATACTGTAGAACACTTCATAATCAGACAGAGCAGACCCTGGTCAGACGGCTCATACAAGGACCGTTAACTGTTAATGTGTTGAATGTCAAGTGTTGTTAGAAAATGATATAGAGGATCTGTTGTGAGTTGTCTTTTAAGATCACATGTTCCTAAACGAGCCTTAGAAAATGTCATTAAGCGAGCCTTGGCGAGTTTAGGAACATGTGATCTTAAAAGACAACGAGCATCAGATTCCTTTTCTCACATAACAAAAAAAGTGTATTTTCGCCGTTTGAATGACATGTAAACATCGGTTTCCATGGTTTGACGTCATATATGACGTATGACGTCATATATGTTCTAAAGTGATCTTACACGTGTTACAGATCAGGGAATCTTAACCCGTTGTTCTAACTCGGAGATAAGGGGAGGTATGTGAGAAAAAAGTATCACAAGCCTAGAGGCCAATAATATTATCCATCAGAGTAAATTCTTGGAATTTGATTGGTCAGTTTGCCAAAAACTGCCGGGGTGTACAGAGCCGTATTCGGCGGCTTCCACGGTTTGACGCGTGACGTCATTCGATTTGTTTTTGTTTTTAGCGTCGATTCGAAATTTCATATCGTCCTTACTCTGTTAATTATGGACGAATTACGACCAAATAATCGATTATATACGTAAAAAAACTGTTCCTCATATGTTCCTCAATTTGACACTATCAACTTCTCAGTACAACGTGAAACCGTTTTTAAAAACTCAAATGTTTACAAGTGAAGTTTAAATTCCTCTTGCGGAATTGCTCAGGAAATACGCGATCTAACCTGGTCATACCAGCCCGTACACCCTGCCAAATTTTTGTGTAAATGAGAGGTAATGTTAGGGTTAACTCTTACGCCTTTTTCATCAAAGCGATCAAAATGGTTTGCTTCAGTGGACGAATTTGTGGTAACATTCGGCGTCTCAAGCGGATCTAAGTTGTTTGACACGCTACTTACGTTTTAGAGAAAAAGAAAAGTCACCTCAGAAACTAAGACATTGTTTGCTGACGAAACATATATGGCGGCAAACATAATCTACATAAACATGATGTATGTTTTGCGGAGAAAAATGTTTGTTGGACCTTTGTTGGAAGTATATGCTTTTTATTAACCTTTACTCCAAACAAACACCGTTGTACGAGAGTAGACCCTGATTAGACGGCTCCTATAGAAGTTGTTTGACTAAAGTCTGCTTTGTTTGCTTATAATATAATATAAATTTGATTCTTCAGTTCCTGCCATGGTCAAAAGGTCCTATGTTCATGTTCCATTATAAGAAATAATCTAATACAGTAGAACCCCTCTAATGCGACCACTTAATGAATAAACATGTCTGCCTTTATAAGCAGGTGGCTGCTTAATGCAGGATGAAACTTATACAGAAAGCTCCTGTAGGAGTTTTCTGCATAACTTTCGTCCTGCATTAAGCTACCACCTGCCTCTGCCATCCAGAATTATGTCCTTTTTGGTGGTCGCATTAGATGGGTTCTACTGTATTCCTGGTATCATTATTAGATGGGTTCTACTGTATTTATTATTAGATGGGTTCTACTGTATTTATTATTAGATGGGTTCTACTGTATTTATTATTAGATGGGTTCTACTGTATTTATTATTAGATGGGTTCTACTGTATTTATTATTAGATGGGTTCTACTGTATTTATTATTAGATGGGTTCTACTGTATTTATTATTAGATGGGTTCTACTGTATTTATTATTAGATGGGTTCTACTGTATTTATTATTAGATGGGTTCTACTGTATTCCTGGTATCATTATTAGATGGGTTCTACTGTATTCCTGGTGTCATTATTTCTTACGTGAATATTCATGACGTAACGATTTAATGATTTGTTGAACATTTAGAACTCCAAAAGCGAGTGTACCATACATTTAACCTTTGCAAAATGTTTGCACGAATTGTTTGACACTCTAGTGATCTTTCTGATCAGAAGTGGAAAATTACCATTGAGCACTGGACCAAATGATACACTTTGCAGACATCAGAATATTATTGTGCTGAAGATCACACTTTAAGTGACAAAGCGTGCGATGCATTTCAAATAGAATCTGCTGTATCCAGTATACCGTGACAACCCTTCAGGTGACAATATGCCCGCTACCTTTGATTTACTCTTCAGGTGACAATATGCCCGCTACCTTTGATTAACCCTTTCAGGGGGCAATATGCCCGCTACCTTTGATAAACCCTTTCAGGAGGCAATATGCCCGCTATCAGGTTGCAATATGCCCGCTACAATTGATTTACCCTTTCATGTGGCATGATGCCCGCTACTTTTGATTTACCATTTCAGGTGGCAATATGCCACCTACTTTTGATTTACCCTTTCAGATGGCAACCCTTCAGGTGGCAATATGCCCGCTACTTTTGATTTACCCTTCGGGTGGCAATATGCTCGCTACGTTTGATTTACCCTTTCAGGTGGCATGATGCCCGCTACCTTTGAATTACCCTTTCAGGTTGCACTATGCCTGCTACCTTTGACGTACCCTTTCAGGTGGCATGATGACCGCTACCTTTGATTTACCCTTTCAGGTGGCAATATGCCCGCTACCTTTGATTTATCTTTCAGGTGTCAATAAGCCCGCTACCTTTTATTTACCCTTTCAGGTGGCAATGTGCCCGCTACCTTTGATCTACCCTTTCAGAATGCAATATCCCCGCTACCTTTGATTCACCCTTACAGGTGGCAATATTCCCGCTACCTTTGATTTACCCTTTCAGATGACAATATGCCCGCTACTTTTGATTTACCCTTTCAGGTGGCAATATGCTCGCTACCTTTGATTAACCCTTTCAGGTGGCAATATGTCCACTACCTTTGGTTTACCCTTTCATGTGGCAATATGCCCGCTACCTTTGAAATACCCTTTCAGGTGGCAATATGCCCGCTACCTTTGATTTAGCCTTTCATGTGGCAATATGCCCGCTACCTTTGAAATACCCTTTCATGTGACAGTATGCCCGCTACCTTTGATTTACCCTTTCAGGTGGCAATATGTCCGCTACCTTTGATTTACCCTTTCTGGTGGCAATACGCCCGCTACCTTGACTACCTTTTCAGAAGGCAATGCGCCCGCTATATTTGATGTACCCTGAACTTTATTTACCCTTTCAGGTGGCAATATGCCCGCTACCTTTGCAATAAACTCGGGAACAGGGGAAATAACTGTCAGCGACGAGATGAATGTGGACCATGGCACCACTCCGTCCTACACCTTGTCAGTGGAGGCTGATGATGGGACTCGAACCGGCACAGTGGCGGTCACGGTTACAATAAACGGTGATTATGTTTTGCATCTAATACATGTGGATATCTGACATGAAACGCTTTTCCATAATGAGTTAAATTATACATACACCTTGTCATTGGAGGCTGGTGATGGGCATTGAACAGGCACATTGGCTGTCACGCGTACACTAAACGGTGATTATTTGGTTGTATACAATGACTGTTTGTAGACATCTGACAATAAGCGATTGTCCTTAACCCTTTACCTGATGAATATTAATGTAAGAAATATCGAAATTATGAGTATTAAAAAAGTCACTATTAATATATGTACCTGATATTTTATTCTAGTATTATGGCCAAGGAAATATATTTGTATTACATTGTATCTCATATACACACAGAAGCAGATCATGATCAGAGGTTCCTGTATGAACAGTCTTATCTGGATCGACTCTATTTGTAAAGGCCTACAAAGGTCTTTATATGAAGTAAAGGTTTAACGAGTCCACGAGTCCATGGAGATTGATGATGGGACTCGAACCGACACCAGGGCTGACACGGTTACTATTAACAGTGATTATTTGTTGTATCTAACGACTGTTTGTGGATATTTGACATATAACGAGGGTCCTTAATGATTTAATCCATTCCTTAATATAAATACATTTTCATGCATTTTCAAACAGAGAAGACCCATACCAGATCAGGGTATTTTCTGTTTGCTAAGGGAGTTTGATAAACCTTTCTAAAATGGCTATAATGCTCCACCTTCCATGTTTCGCTATAGCTATATTATGCCCATGACTATCCCTTAGGTATTGAATGTTGGAATAAACATAGAATGGGAAATTGTTAAAAGGTACATACGCCTTGTCCGTGGAGACATCTGGTGATTGGACTCGAACTTATGCAATCATCGTTACTATTACGGTAAACGGAGGGGGATTCTCATCAATAATCTCTATGATACAGTAAACACTGCTCTAATGCGACCACCAAAACTGATCTAATTCTAGCTCTTAAAGGCATGTGGTAGCTTAATACAGGAAGAAGGTTATGCAGAAAGCTAATTTTCTGCACGCCTTTCATCCTGCATTGAAGCAATGCCTTGCTTTTAAAGACACTTATGGTTATTATTTAGATGATACGGTAGAACCCCTTTAATACGGCCACTTAATGAATAAACATAACTGTCTTTATAGGCAGGTGACTGCTTAATGCAGGACGAAATTAATGCAGAAAGCTCCTACAGGAGCTTTCTGCATAACTTTCGTCCTGCATTAAGCTACCACCTGCCTCTGACATCCGGAATTATGCCTTTTTTTGGTGATCGCATTAGAGGGATTGTATAGTTTGAGGGTTCACTACTTCTGATCCGCGTTATTAGCTAAAGGTATATACATGTATATACATGTACACTTTTGCAACCAATATAGGTCCAGATTAGCTGCATAGCAATGTCCCCCTTTAACTCCCTCTTTTCTGTCCCACTTTTGGTTAATGTCCTCCCATTTTCTCTCAGAACTCATTACCACAGTAACACAAACTGGCTGGATCTTAATGAGTGGCCGAGTTATTCCTATGGATCCAAACTGTTTGCACTTTTGCGATATTGGCAGCGTACTTGTAAACTATTTCACAGCCAAGCACTGCTGTGAGGAAACGTTATTAAACAGTTATATAGCTTGCATTGTTATATTTCCTATCCACCATGTTTAAATATTCGAATAATACTAGATCTAGTATAGAAAATTTTGATCTCTCATCAGGATCTAAGTTGTTTGATCCTCGTTCAATATTTTCTCAAAAGCTTGATTAACCCATTCCCTCGTAAGCTATTTTAGCTCTTTGAGTAAATCTACAGAAAAAGAGCATTTACTAGAGAAAAGGAAAACTTTGGAATTATGTAGTTCTGAAACCATGGTGATAAATAGAGCGTTTGCTCCTATGAGACAAATGCTATATTTATCACAATGGTTTCAAAAAGTGATTTTCACAGAGGCGTCAAAAGGCGTCAATATGAAGGAATGGGTTAAAGCAGAAGTATTCCAAATTGCACCAGGTCCAATATTGAGGGAACATTATGTTCTCACCGCGGGGAAGGTTTAATTCACAAGACGATCTAACATTTTCCCCGGTGAATATTCATATAAGAAATAATGACATAATTAATATTTATTAACTCACTTTAAATATGTTCACGTGAATTTGTGATATTGATATAAACTGTAGATGCTGATCGTTTATTATTGTATAAGCTAACAGAGCGGATTCTGATCAGTTTTATCCCCTGGGCGACATTTTATCCTTAATTCTGCTGCGAGCGGACGAGAGATTATCAATGCAAACTGTTTGGATCCAAATGAGACGCCGAGTAACTCAACTATGAGACGCCGAGTAACTCGACTCATCTGGAACCAAAATGTGTCATATCCCGATTACATTTTGGTAGAGAAACTGATTGAATTTTCTCAATGTAGTGACATTATTGTATAATAATAATAATATGCACAGGAGGCTAAAAAGTTAAAGGAGCTAGCGAGCTATCTATAAACCCATTCCCTCCTTAACGATTTTAGACCCAATCTCTCTGAAGAAATATACCAAAAAGTAGCATTTACTACAAAAAGGAACATTTGGAGTTTGGCAGTTTTGAAACCATTCCGATAAAAAGAGTATTTGCTCATATTGAGCAAAATAAAGTTTTCATTATATGTTTCTATTGAAAACTTAACACCCCAGGGGCGGTGCCAAGTTTGACCCCAGGGACACAATTTATATAACTTTTGTTGAGGACCTGCATTTATCCCAATGCTTTTTGGATGTGACTTTTAAAGACGTCAATATGAGGGAATGGGTTAATATTTTTTCTTTCATTTCTATTCAACAAAATAGTTTCAAAAAATGACCATGACAGAGGTTTTAAAATGAGTCAGTATGAGTGAATGGGTAAAGAAGCCAATTGACTTGAACTGTCCTCTTTTAGCATTTCAATGGCCCCTTTAAAGTATATACATGTAAATTATTAAATGAGGTGTTGCTTCCTTTCAGTTGTGAATGAATGAATGAATGAATGAATGAATGAAAGACTTTATTTAACGAGGGTGGCTCAATTAGTCATAATGACTAATCTACCTTGAGGCCCTCAAACAAAAGTATTTTATACAAAATACAAAACAGTGAAAACACAGATATATATACGCACAAGAAATCAATGTTCAGAAACAAACTCATTGCTCGCTAAGTAATGTTGGGTCTGTAGTTGTTCTTATGAGGATTGTCGATTTGAACTTAAACCGAAAGATGCCTTTGTGTTACAAAATAAACCCATTTCCGTTGATACTATGGATTACATTTGTCCATAATGTTTTGTGGGAGTGGTGATCCAGTGGCAGGACGTTGGACTTGGGATCGAAAGGTCCCCGGTTCGAATCCTGCCATCGGACTATCAGAATTTTTCTGAGCAAAACATGCATCCCACGTTTGCTCCTCTCCAACCAGGTGTATAAATGGGTACCTGTGAGGAAAATAAGCCAATGTGTTATGGCTGCCTTGGGCGCCGAATGTTAATGGCCGACTTATAACCCAGTGATCGGGGGGTGAATTGTGAAGTCGGGAGAATATGTACACTGTATATAGTTCCAGATTATAAACCTCACCTTTACCTTTTTTATTGTCCTGTTTTATTAACCTGTCAAAATCTAAATAAGTATACGCTTGTTGAACACGCCATATATAGCTTCGGTTGATATCGATTGTTTCCGCTAATAAAAGCTTTCCTACTTGGCTTATTCGAGAACGTGTACATTTATTGTGAATCTCGTGAAAAACGTTTGAAACATAGGTTTACCCACGCTAAATATATCCTTTCAGTGACGTAGGAATATTCACATTTTGACAGGTCAATAAAACAGGACAATACCAAAATGAAATCGGTCTATTTTGCACAGTAACTCGAATAAATACTATGCACGTACATCGGCATTTATTTGATCTCTTATTCTACATTTTCTACAAAGAACAAAATATTCTGTGTTTATATGGCAGTATATAATATAATCAAGCTGATATTCATTATGTCATTATTTGCTATTTGAATACTCATGGAATAAGGTTCAACGTTATTGAGGATTAATTCTTTTTGACAGAACCACCCGAATTTACCACTCCTATGTCCCCTGATACTGCAAATATTGATGAGAACTCCGTCGCAGGCACGACAGTGTACACTGTGGCTGCCACTGATGGTGATATGGGTGACACAATAACCTACAGCCTCGTTAGTCAGAATCCAGCCGCGCCCGCCTTTTCGTTTTCGGGAGCGGATTTACAGGCACCAGCCATGTTAGATGCTGACGGTGGTACTACTTCTTATGACTTTGTTTTCGGGTAAGTCTCTTCTTTAACCATTAGCCCTCTCTCTCTCTCTCTCTCTCTCTCTCTCTCTCTCTCTCTCTCTCTCTCTCTCTCTCTCTCTCTCTCTCTCTCTCTCTCTCTCTCTCTCTCTCTCTCTCTCTCTCTCTCTCTCTCTCTCTCTCTCTCTCTCTCTCTCTCTCTCTCTCTCTCTCTCCATATAATCTATAG
The DNA here is from genome assembly GCA_963576725.1 of Azorinus chamasolen. NCBI lineage: Eukaryota > Metazoa > Mollusca > Bivalvia > Cardiida > Solecurtidae > Azorinus > Azorinus chamasolen. Next base: position 41,107,631 of record OY755252.1, on the reverse strand, counting down.
TAATCCAAAAAGAGATAATTCGAAATTTAACGCGTATAACTAGCCAAACTATTTTCCTCTGAAAAATATTGCAAATAGAGTAGACTCAGATATATAGAATCAAGCATGGGTTTTGTTAAAGACGGGGGTTCTAAACCCGAGGTTGGTCTGTTCCAGTCGGAAACGAGCTTTACCGAGTTTCCGTACGAACAGGCCAACCGAAGGTATAGAACCCCCCGGCTTTAACAAAACCCATGCTTGACTTTTTTTCTCGCTGAAATACGCCCTAAAACCAAGTAAATTAACGAATTTTGTGAAGTACTACTTTACATTGCGTAATACGACTTCCATATCTAATAGCAACAGACTGCAGCATAACTTTAGGGGTGTTCCAGATAAGGACGGCTATTTTAGTAACTCAGCTTATCTAGCACGTCTGAGAAGCGAGAAATATTTTCTCGCTTCTCAGACGTGCTAGATAAGGTGATTACTAACAAGAAATATCTTTTAAAAAGATATTCAGCGGCATTTAAATATTGGCACAATGTACAAAACAATCTCTGCAATATTTATTTCAATGTTTGGAGATTCTACTAGTACAGAGAACTAGATCTATGAAGGGTTGCATGTTATTATACTAGCAGAGAAGCATACAATGAAAATGAATTGGAGTAGAAGAAGCATTTATTGAAATATTTCAAGTTGCTTTTATAGGAAATCACTGTTAAAATGTACGATGTCAAAGTAATGTTTTAAAACTATCTCAAGTTAGTTCTTTAGTTTACCTTATATAAATGTACATGAAAGCGCTTATATTTGTATTGATATGAAGATCAGAAATTGAATGCACTTTAAAGCATAAAGTTTTTGTTTGTGCAGAGTCTGTAATTCCATAAAAAAACTGTATTTATTTAGCCTAGATCAACGCTTTAATCTACTTGTGTGCATCATCATTAATGACATCATTAACTGAATCTACATGTATTTTTAAAACAAAATAACCTACTCTATGAGCCCAAGTCCCATGTGATAGAGCCATAGTAATAGCCTTCAGTAATTAGCTTTATACCAAAGAGAGCCAACAACCAGAGTCTCGGTGCTTTGGTCGGGGATAGTAATTAATACTATTAATACCACTACTCTAATATACTAAACAATCCTTCTTCTTTATTTCCTATAGCACTGCCTGTGAATTATGGTGGTTTCGGCAAACTACCTGTTCGTCAAAGTGGACTTATGATCAAATGTTGTATTAATTGATAGCAAAATGATAGTAAAGGTTTGAAAGTTTAATAGAGGTTTCGACAAACTGGTAATATTGCTCAGCAACCATTACCATGAGGTGATACATATCAGTACATCAGTACTTTGATTTTTATGGGAATTTCCAGGTCTTAAAATCTATTTTAAGAACAGAACTTTCGACAGTCGACAGTCTTCGGTCCCATGCTAAATATCTGCGTAAATAATTACTTTCTGTACTATATGGCGTTTTGATTGAACTCTAAGAAGTTTATAGAACATGTCTGTGTAACATGGTGCCTTACATGTGTTGTGATTATGTTAATTATTGCATTGAATTCAATTTGCGAGGCCGAAGCAGCTAATTATCATAAAACATGGTGTTTGAAATAACTGCAATATCGTAATAATTACCCCAGGAAATTCGACACGTTAGTAGACTGTATATCAGAATTTTACATAGTTTCGGAATGTGTAGAGGCATATAAAAAGGTTGTATGCCAGTCAAGGTATTCACTAATGAAAATACAGTTTACTACTAGGTCATGTGCAAATTACAATGTAACAGTTTCTCATTGGTGGAAAACTAGAACAAAAGTGAAAATAGACAGCTAGCCGCTGAAAAACAGCCGTACTAGAAATCCATATCTGGAACACCCCTTGTCTGGTGTATCCATACGCGCGATTGGGTAAAATCAATACAAGGGAAGGAACTCTTAAAGGATTATACCAACATTTCTATAGCCAACAGCCTTATGAATTGAAAGTAATATAAGTAGTTAGCACGAATATGAAATTATATTTATCATATAAACACTTTAAAAGTCTATTTAATTAATCAAGAACGTTGTTTTGTGGTCATTCAGTGAATTATATTTCACGCCAAAACGGAACGTTTGTGGTTGTCATAACAAATGGCTTCATTTTGGTGTCAAGCCTAATGTTATGCTGCAGATTGTTACTATTAGATATGGATGGAAGTCGTATTACGTAAAGTAAAGTAGTACTTCACAAAATACGTTATTTTGCTTGGTTTTAGGGCGTATTTCAGCGAGAAAAAATAATCAAGCATGGGTTTTGTTAATGCCGGGGGTTCTGTGCTAAAGCTCATCTCCGACTGGAACAGACCAACCTCGGGTATAGAAAACACCGTCTTTAACAAAACACATGCTTGATTCTATTATTCTAGTACGGCTATTTTTAGTAATTAAGCTTATCTAGTACGTCTGAGAAGCGAGAAAAAACGTTCCCTGTCTGGGCTGTCTGATCAGGGTATTTTTCGGTTGGAAAGATCTGAATGTGGTTAAAATCCACATATCATTGTAAACATTCAGCTAATAAATATTCATGATGTCATTATTTCTTCCGTGAATCAGACCTGTATCATTACATAGGCTAACAGAGCAGACCCTGATTAGAGGGTACCTACATGAACCGTCTCGTATTCGCGTACTGTGTTAGACATGTAAAGGAAAAGAATTAAGCAGTAAGCTGTGATCAATCCAGTCCCTCGACTTTTCAGCGCATCTGACACGAAGGATACGGTTAACAGTGCTATTGTCACGGTCACCGTCAACGACCTTGCTGATGAAGATCCTGTATTTGGATTAGCTTCTTACTCGGCCACAATCACGGACACTGCTGCAACTGGTACGAATACGTCGTTTCTGCATGACTACGTTTAAATAGTGGAAATCCTTAGCGTCACACAGAGGTCCAGATAATATGTATACGTAAATTAAAACATTTTCAAGAATAAATTATTCATTTCTCCACCAAACCCCTATGCTGTGATCACGTTTTGAATCGTCTCTTTGAGAGTGGTAACAACGTAGAGTTAAGTGGAGAAATGACGATTTTAGTATTTGAGTATGCACCTTTATCTGTAGCTCTGTGTTTAGTATTTGAGTATGCACCTTTATCTGTAGCTCTGATTTTAGTATTTGAGTATGCACCTTTATCTGTAGCTCTGATTTTAGTATTTGAGTATGCACCTTTATCTGTAGCTCTGATTTTAGTATTTGAGTATGCACCTTTATCTGCAGTTCTGATTTTAGTATTTGAGTATGCACCTTTATCTATTGCTCTGGGTTTAGTATTTGAGTATGCACCTTTATCTGTAGCTCTGGTGCCATGTATTACTTGTCAATAGACTCGGCTTAATTTCGACATAGGCGCCATAAGACATATATAGTGTCGCGGTGCGTAGAAACCAAATCACTCGCTTGCTTGCTGCTGCCAAACATTAGTATGAATATGTTTTTGATCTACACAAAATGGCAGAATTAGCCATAATGTAATATGTACGAAGAATCCGACTTCTTACAAAACAAAATCATCAGAATGAGACAAAGATTGTCAAATGTCATTTTTTAAGAAAAAACTATTTCAAGTTCGGCCTTCCTTAATAACAGTAAGAATTTGGTGAATGCATATGTCTTCTTTAGAACATGTTGGTGTTCTACATGTAGTTCGTTTTGCTATTTATATTGTTTTTAATTAACAAAGAAACATTACCCATGAAATAATGAGATCACGAGCCGTAGATCCATTACTATATTAATTAAAAAGATACCAGAGCAGACCTTGATAAGACGGATCCAACGGCTCCATCTGATCTAGGTCTACTCTGCTTGCAAAGGGCGTAGAAAGGCGTATTTGTTTTGTTTTTATCGCTATTTTCACGTTTCTTACTTTTAGTTATTATTCTAACAAATTCCAAGAATAAGTTTCACTGTTGTATTTACTTTTCCATTATATAATACCAATATAATAATAATAATAATAATAATAATATAACCGTATCTTCCCGACACTCATTTTCACTGTGGATTTGAACTTCAACCCTTCTCATGTTAAACATGACATGACTAGCACGTGCAAACAGTTAGGGGTTCATCGTCACCCAATATGTTTGTTACTTCGTTTTGAACTTCAACCCTTCTCATGTTAAACGTGACATGACTAGCACGTGCAAACAGTTAGGGGTTCATCGTCACCCAATATGTTTGTTACTTCGTTAATACTATTTCTTAACAACTTGAACGAATCGGATGTAAATAAAATTCCCAGGGTTTAAACAGACTATTTGCTGTTTCCTTGTGTTGCTGTTCGGGCGACTGTTTGTTCTGTATGTGGTGTTTCCTGCATGAATCATTTTTGTACTTTGTTTAAATATCAGCATGAGAATGATTATGCATTATTCTTCTAAACCATATTGAAATATTTTCACAATAAAAGACTACAGTAAAATATCGCTAACCCTTACAATGCGGGACACGAGTCACTAATGTTCTTTGCAAACAGTGTAGACCCAGATAAGAGGGTTCCTCTAGGAACCCTCTAATCAGGGTCTACACTGTTTGTCATGTTACACTTTTCTTAAGAAACTCCCTGAATATTCATCATAAACTTTACCTGTTTGAATGTTGGAACAGTTCATTCCAAAGGTTAAAATGGCAAGCATGTTCGCAGTGTCTTGAATTAAACATTTAACTCCCACTAAATGTTGGGTTAATTAATAATAATGTCCAAATCAAACTTTAAAACCCGTCCATTTTTTCATGCACAACGGTTCCTGCAACGTAGATTGTATATGTTTATGTGACAACCTTTGACATTAATTTGTATAGCAAGCAGTGTAAACCCTGATCAGAGGGAGCCTACTGGAGCCTTCTGATCTGGATCTGCACTGTTTGCCTATGTTCTATCTATGGGAGCAATGGTATTTATGGGTTCACGTTTTGAATGCTGAATTTTCCAAATGATATGTTCTTCCTCTGTTTAAAGATAGAATCCATTCAACATTAAAGAATATAATTTACTTGAGGTAGCTTAAGGAATGAATAAATGAAAAACAGTGCGGTGTTAAAGCCACCAGCCAAGCACAGTGATCAAGAGGCTTATTCATATTTCCTCAACTCTTAGTCTACATTGTTTGCAAATGCCAGTATCCTATTTTCTAACGTTGAAATTGTTAATGGTTGATAGGTTATAATCACTTATCAGTGCTTGTGTGTGTGTTCGGTGCGTCAATGTGTACGTGTGTTCATGTGCGTATGTGTCCGTTTGCATATGTGTTTGTGTGTGCGCGCGCGTGCATGCTTGCCTGTGTGTGCATTTGTGTGTTCGATGCATATCTAGGTCTAGGTCACGTGATTTTGAATGGACGCGCTTAATTTCTTCTCGCTGAATTTTGATTGAAAACTATAGTAAAATAGTGACTAGTTTATCGTTTTGGACTATTTTGTGTTTAAGTGATATTGTGAGTCAATACCGTTATGTGATGACGCGAAAGAATAGGAAAGAAGTTAGTAAAAGGAAGAAAACGAGCAGTAGTGGTGACGAGGCAAACTGTAGTAAGGTTTTCAGAGTGGGTGGAGGTTCGCCGAGGGTTGGCCGCGATGTAAACAAAGAAGTAAAAAGTGCACAGAATGATAAAGACACAAGTGACAATAACATCAATGTTAGTGATATTTTGAGTAAAACTAATTCAATATTGTTTGATGATTCTGTGGTGTTTGTGGAGAGCAGTGTACAGAAAAGGGAGTTGGACCTTATATCTGAAGCTGACCGCGGATTGGGTGAGAGGCAACAGGAATCTGTGAAATCTAAAAGTAAGTCCGATGTTGTTGTGAATTATAGTAAAAGTGACACCATGGCATCCAATATAACATCTAGTGAATCAACGTCACCTACAAATGCTGACATTATGTGCTTTCTGCAGAAACTTGATAAACGGTTAGGAAATGTTGAACAGCAGCTTTTGACACTTAATAAAGTAGAAGCCAAAGTCGATAGTTTTGAGAAAGATTTGAATAAAGTGTTTCTACAAGTTGATACAATCAGCAAATCCATGAACGAGAAAATTATTGTACTTGAGGATCGCATTGATAATATTGAACTTGCAGAAAGTCAACAACAAAGTAAACTGCAGCAAATCGAGACTGAGAATAGCAAACTCAGAGACTCTATATCCTATCTACAAAGTCAATCAATGCGGAATAACCTTGTGTTTTGTAACATTGAAGAGGAGCAAGATGAGAAGCCAGCCGATACGGAAAAGATAGTGAGAAGTTTTATGGTTGAGAAGTTGAAGTTTGCACAGGAGCAGGTTGATGCGATGAGAATAGAACGTGCACACAGGATTCGACGCACATCAAACGAGTTACGCGGTAGAGCGCCAAGAAAAATTGTGTGTAAATTCAATTTATTCAAAGACAGAGAATTGGCAAGGCGTAAAAGTTTCGAGCTTAAGGGGACAGACTTTTTCGTCCACGAGCAATTTCCACAAGATGTTGCGGAAAAGAGGCGTAAACTAGTGCCATTACTAAAACAAGCTAAAAGCGAGAACAAAAATGCTTGGATTTCATATGACACTCTGTATGTTGACGGCCAGGCTGTTAAAGTTGACTAGGGGTTACTGGAGAATGGACCACAAGTACTGATCTGGAACTGTAATGGACTTACCGGGAACAAGTTAAGGGACAGTGAATTTGTGCAGTTACTTTCTGATAACGATATCATTATTTTAACAGAATCTTGGACAGATGAACACTCAGATATCGATCTAAATGGTTTTACATGCTATAATTATTTTAGAAAGTTTAAGCATAAAAAGGCAAAACGAAACAGTGGCGGTATTACTGTATATGTTAATAACAGTATTAAGTCAGGCGTTTCTATTGTCAGAAATCACTTTGATACAATTCTTTGGTTAAAACTTCATAAGAGTTTTTTCAATTTTGGAGATGATGTGTATTTGTGTGGTTTATATTTATGGTCTGATGAGTCCCCAGCCGCAAGAATTATTGATTCTGATTTGTTCGATGTACTGATACAATATATTTATTACTACGAACAGCTTGGTAGTGTTTTAATAACGGGTGATTGCAATGCACGCACAGGATCCAGACCCGATTATGTTGTTTGCGATCAGACTGTTAGAAATATAGATTTTCAAGAATACAGCCCAGATCAGCCCCTCGCTAGGGCCTCATTAGACAGTATTTGCAATGCACGGGGAAACCGATTACTTGAATTATGTAAAGCAATGTCGCTGAGAATAGTTAACGGTCGGCTGGGGTCTGATTTTGGGACAGGTAGATGTACACACTATTGTCATCAGTCGAGTAGTACAATCGACTATTTGTTAGCACGGGAGAGTGATTTTCACATGATTATTGATTTTTGTGTTCAGGACTTCAATATGTATAGCGACCATGCACCACTCCAGTTTAGTATAAGAGGTAATACTGTATTGAATTCATGTAATAATGACGAAGAGAAGCCGTTTGTATCCATTAAATGGAATAGTGATCACAGAGGGGTATTTAGACGTGGTATACTGGGTAAATTACCCGAGTTCAACAGTATTATCTTCGATACGGTATCGAATGATAGTAACAGTATTAATACTATGGTGCAACGATTTACCGATACGATTTGCAGTGTTGCAGATCCATTGTTTAAAAGTTCTTTTAATCCTAGCAAAAATAGATGTCATTTTGAAGATAAGTGGTTTGATTGTGAATGTGCGGAGGCTAAGCATGAGTACAAAAATGCCTTATATGAGTATAATCGCTCAAAAACGCACGAGAGTAGGCATGCTCTTTGTAATTATAAGAAGGCGTATAAGACACTAATTCGTAAGAAAAAGCGTGCTTATAAATTAAAACAGTCTGCTGAGCTACAGGATATGAAAAATTGTAGACCCAAAGAGTTTTGGAAATACTTTAAAAGGAAAAACAAACATTTGACTCCGAATATCGATATAAATGACTTTAAAAATCATTTTGCAGAACTTTTTGAAGATATCAGAACCACAGTTATTGAGGATGTAGAAACCTTCAACGAAAATAATGATTTTAACATAAATGACCCTACGTTTGCTGAGTTAAATACTCCAATCACCCAAACTGAAGTTGAGAAGGCAATTAAGGGGTTAAAAGCTAATAAAGCGTCTTCATCGTCTGACAATTTGATTAATGAATATTTCGTAGAATCATTAGATATACTTACAGGTCATTTGACCGATATTTTTAATAGAATATTTGATGTTGGTTACTTTCCAGAATCGTGGTCTAAAGGGTTTATTATACCTCTATACAAAAAGGGTGATTCTGATGATCCTGGTAATTACCGCGGCATAACGCTGCTGAGTAACTTCGGGAAAGTATTTATAAGTGTGTTAACGAATAGAGTCGAAAAGTGGTTTGAAGAAAACAACTTTTTGTCTGATTCACAATTCGGGTTCCGGAAAGGAAGCAGTACAGTGGACGCTATATTTGTTTTGCATACTATAATACAAGATGTTATAAGTAAACACTTACGGTTACCTTGTGCATTTGTGGATTTTAAAAAAGCATTTGACTCTGTTTACAGGAATGCACTATGGTTCAAACTCTTCAAGATGGGGTTAGATGGTAAAATTTTGTTAATGTTTAAAGCAATGTATGCTGTTGTTAAATCATGTGTTAAACACAACAATTCGTTTTCAGATTTCTTCAATATTTCGGTTGGTTTAAGACAGGGCCAAAATAATTCACCGGCAATGTTTGCTCTTTTTTTAGAAGATCTTGAATTATATATGCAAGATGGTTCTGATTGTGGTTACAGCCTCTTTGAGTTATGTATAATTGTTCTTTTGTTTGCTGATGATATGGTAATAATTGGTTCTTCACAACAAGATTTGCAGAACAGGTTAAACACGTTGAAAGAATATTGCAATGTATGGGGTCTTGAGGTAAACATTTCAAAGACAAAAGTTGTCGTATTTAGGCAAAGGGGAAAGGTAAAACCAAATGAACGTTGGTATTACAACAATGAAATTATTGAAGTTGTAGATGATGTTAACTATTTAGGGGTAGTTTTTAATTATACAGGATCTTTTGCCTTAAACAACCAATATCTGATCGGGAAAGCTCTTAAAGCTATGAATATGTTATACAGAAATGTTAATAAATTTGATATCTGTCCACGTATATCTATGCAACTATTTGATGCATTTGTTGGGTCAACTATTAACTACGCCTGTCCAGTATGGGGTTTTTCTAAGTCTAAAGACCTAGAGAGAGTACATTTGAAATTCTGCAAGATGATATTAGGCGTTAGACAAAATTCGTGTAACGACGCAATCTATGGGGAGTTAGGACGCTACCCGCCGTATATAAATAGATACGTTCAAATACTGAAATACTGGTTTAAATTATTGCATACAGACAATATTATTCTGAAAAATGTATATCGTCATGCTTATGAACAATGCCTAAAAGGAAAAGATAATTGGGTAAAGCGAGTTAAGGCACTGCTTCATGAATTTGGTTTTTCAGATATCTGGATACAACCTGTGAATGTACATGTTAAATCTTTTATTTTGTTGTTTAAACAACGTGTAATTGATAACTTTTACCAAAAATGGTATTCTGATGTAGAATCGAATAATGTTCTCAATACACTTTATGCTCATATTAAACCGACTTTTGGTTATGAAAATTATCTTAATAGAATTGTTTCTAAACGTTTGAGACAGTGCCTAACGAGAATCCGCATATCTTCTCATAACTTGCGTATACAGTCTGGAAGATATGGTAGAGATAGATTAGAACGAAATCAGAGAATATGTCAGTTGTGTAATGTACATGACATTGAAGACGAGTATCATTTCATAATTATATGTAAAGCATTTAAAGAATTAAGAGCTAAGTATATAAAAACCTATTATAGACTAAGACCAAGCATGCACAAATTTATTGAATTACTAACCACTGATAATAAGCCAACGCTTATTAACTTATGTAGATTTATAAGTTTTGCGAATTCTAAGCGCAATGATATCTTATTGGCAGTATAAGATATATTGTTCTTAAAAGTCCACAGTCATACATATAAATACTATCACTTACAGGCTATTATTAAGTACAGAGCTTTGATCACTTTTATATATAGTGTTCATTTTCCTCATACTTTCTCTCATATTTCATTCGAGGAAAGTTCGTATTTTCGATAAAATGGTTAACTCATTCACCCTGAAACTGAAATGGATGGTTCCTGTTTCTAATCAAGTCTAGTCCGTTGTTTAATAGCAATGGTTGATTTTGACAGTGTATTTCAAAATATCGAATGTGAAGATCCTGATTAGGGTACATCTGTAAGGAGTATTCCGATCAGGGTCTACACAGATTGCATAAGACGGGCATTCTTCACAGTACAGAATTATTGATGACGCATATATACGTCACAAAGGGTGAATGGGTTAGGCATGGGTTAGGCAAATATATCGATATGATTTGGTATGTTACTATATAATTGTTTGAATGTCACGTGATTTGATTAGACCTGTTGAATATGATGCATAAATGATGGAATATGTAACGAGGTACTATATGTATAAGTTACGAATAAACTATGTCTATGTCTATGTCTATGTCATATCCTGCCAGACTTTTATTCTACTTTTAGACAGAATTAAAACACTGTGTTAGAACACGGGTATACAACCAGAAGTAACACTGGCATATAATCACTACTAGAGTCCTTATTTCTCAGCCAAACCATTTGTTATGTCATGACCACCATTTAGAATACTGTCTTCTTCGAGTTAAGTATAGTTGTTCAAATAGACAAATACTGCAATTGTTCTTTCCCTACCACCAAAACATATGAAGTGACTTCTCTTTAGAATTTTCTCTTCGAGATAAATGACAGTTACAAATACTAAAAGCGTTATTTCTAAAATAAAAAAGCATATGTTGTGATCACTCTTTAGAAATGTCTCTTCGAGATAATGACAGTACATGTATTTCAAATACTAACGCACAGTTTCCAACAACTCTATGTTGTGACTACTGTTTAGAATCGTCTCTTTGACATAGGATTTTGTAGATAAATAAAGGAACTATTCTTAAACATGTCTTACAGCTCTTATCTATGTTTCTGAATACAAAGTATGACACCCAGATCAAGTCACGTCTATGGTGAGGTATACCCAGATCACGAATTTTCTGAAAGTGGGTGATCTTTCGAAAACAAAAGTATCACTGTCAAAAGAGAAAATTGCAGACTCGGTTTTATTGAGTCTGTTCATGAGTAGTAATTAAAAGTGCAACACTACTCACTCCCCCTAGCACCGGTTTAAGCAATATTCAATCTGCAAAACTCACACCATCAAAATGCTAATGACCCCAAATGACCAGAAAAACATAATAACACTGAGAATGAGGTATGGGCGACTTTTTACGAGCGTCATACAAGCACTTAACACCTGCTGTTATGAAGTACGTATATTCTGAAAGTGGGTGATCCTTCGAAAACAAGTCACGTCTATAATGAGGTATACCCAGCTCACAAGTCACGTCTATGAATAGGTATACCCAGCTCACAAGTCACGTCTATGATGAGGTATACCCAGATCACACGTCACGTCTATAATGAGGTATACCCAGCTCACAAGTCACGTCTATAATGAGGTATACTCAGATCACTTGTCACGTCTATAATGAGGTATACTCAGCTCACAAGTCACGTCTGTGGCGAGGTATACCCAGATCACATGTCACGTCTATAATGAGGTATACCCAGCTCACAAGTCACGTCTATGATGAGGTATACCCAGCTCACAAGTCACGTCTATGGTGAAGGTATACCCAGCTCACAAGTCACGTCTATAATGAGGTATACCCAGCTCACAAGTCACGTCTATAATGTGGTATACCCAGATCACAAGTCACGTCCATAATGAGATATACCTAGATCACAAGTCACGTCTATAATAAGGTATACCAAGCTCAAAAGTCACGTCTATGATGAGGTATACCCAGATCACAAGTCACGTCTATAATGAGATATACCCAGTTCACAAGTCACGTCTATGATGTGGTATCTGCTTAACATTAGCTCTTATGAAATGGCAGAGAACAAATTACTACATATTCTGATAATAGACCAGCAGTGTAGACCCTGATTAGACACCGTTACAGAGACGCACAGACGACACTGGGTCTACACTGTTTTCAAGACAATAAGGTATTTTTTGGGAATGATACTGTGATACTCATATATGACGTTTTCTTTCACATTTGTAGGAGACACTGTGCTTACAGTTGTAGCCACTGCGGATACATCCGGCACGACAATAACTTACACTTTAGCAAGTAAGTACTAACGCTACTATGGTAATGAAAGTAACTTACACTTTAGCAAGTAAGTACTGACGCTACTAAGGCAAAGATGATAACTTACACTTTAGCAAGTAAGTGCTGACGCTATTTAGGCAATGATGATAACTTACACTTTAATAGCAAGTACATGTTAATGTGCAAGTCATAATCAGTACAATAGTAGTCTAAGCTCCTACAGTAAAATCTCTCTATAACGGCCACTTAATTATGCTAATTGGTTGGTATTTAGGGCAGGTGGCTGCTTAAAGCAAGGTGGAATAAAACAGAACGCTCCTATTTTACCCATGTACTGATGACAACTTGCACTTTGTTGAATAAGTGTTTTAGTTAGCAACGCACTGATGAAAAACTTAGCAAGTTATGTACTCACAATAGTAAAGCCCCTTCAAATATTAATGTTTTATGATAATTGTATTTAGTAGTATTAAGTGAGGTTTCCGGGTTTACAAGGCGGTTTTTAGATACATATTCATCATATATATGCATCATACTGACATTTAGGTTAAAGACTATTTCTTAAGAAAACATTGAAATATATATTCAAGCAATATTTCTAGAAACAAATAACAAATGACATAACTATTTGGTAGATCTAACTTACAATAATTCCCCATGCCTATAAACAAATTTAGATGGAAACTGTACTGAAATTAAACCATACTGGTTTTATTGCATTTAATTGAACTTTGCTTTTGGAAGTGCCACTTGTATTACAATCAGCTTTGTTTCAAACTATAAAAGTAACATATATATTAGTTGGATTGTTAAAACACATCCTACTTTAACCCTTAACTCCATATAAACGTGCTTTCACACATACTTGCAAACAGAGAAGAACCAGATCAGACGGCTTCTATAGAGTCGTCTGATCAGGGTCTGCTCTGTTTGCTAAGGGAATTTGAAAGGTACGTTGCTTTTTTTGTCCAAAACTTTTACAATGTTCCACGTTCCATATTTCATTATAACAATTTTGTTCATGAATATTCAGTAGATATTGAAATTTGGAATAAACATAGAACAGGGAAATGGTTAATAAAAATATGACAGTTGGGCCGTTAACCCATATCCTTCTTTAACCCTTCACTTCATGAATATGCATGTAAGAAATTATTATATCATGAATATCAAATAGTTTATTTTATATACTGGCATATGACTACAGAAAATGGGCAACTGTAGAATAATACTTGTATTATTTCGTGAGCAAACAGCAGACCCTGATCAGATCGCCCCTACTGCTTGCAAAGGCGTAGAAAGGTGCATTTATGGAGGAAAGAGATATTATACATGTAGACTGCTGAAATTTAGATTTGTTAACATATTGATTAATATTATACATGTATTATGAAAGTGGGATATCATTCGAAAGAATAAATATCAATGCGAAAAGAGAAAATTGCAGACTCGATTTTATTGAATTTGTTCATAAGTAAAACTCAAACTAACCATTTGGACTGGACATTTGCAGGCGGCAACATGCCAGACACCTTTGAACTGGACTCCATGACGGGGGAAATGACTGTTAAGAATGACGCCAATGTGGACTCAGGGACCACTCCATCCTACACGTTGTCCGTGGAAGCTGATGATGGGACTCGAACGGCAACGGTGGTTGTCACAATAACAGTCAATGGTGAGTACTTAATCCTTTTTCCTGATAGAAACATTTACCTTTTGATGCATTTGTAAAGAGAATAGTCTTAGACCCAGGCTCCTGTAGGACCAGAATCTTGGTATGCTATGTTAGCGTATGAAATACATTGTGTAATACAGATATGATAGTTTCTCCCATATTCTAAACATCATGTGTTCATGGTGTGATTCAGGGAGCACGCAATCAATGTCGAAATAATAAGCTTAGGACTTTTATACCAATATTTTAGGAAGTCTGATCACTCTTTTAAAAATACATCAGTCCAACCTGTAGGACATATCTCATATGATAAGGATGCTACAAGTATATATAGTTTGAAATCGAAATCTCGGTTTATAGCTGGTTTAAATTGGATTAAGAATTTACCAAACCGTTTCATCTAGGCTTATACAACAATATTTACAGACTGGTAATATTTCAAAAGATCCTGATATAGATTTTTTCTCTTTTATTTTAATAAGGAAACGCAAATCTCGACCACATGACATTCGTAAAAATAAAATCGAGTCTGCAATTTTCTCTTTTTGCATTTCTACTTGTGATTTCGAAGGATCACCATTCAGAATATATTATTAAACGAAAGTCGCCTAAGAATATGGCTTGTCTTGATTTACATACTTTATGTCTAAATACTTGTAAACATACCATGCTTTCTCGACTTTCTTCCTCGTTAATATTTACATTAACTAGAACTGTAAGCCACAGGCTAACGAATACCCCACCGGCTGCTTGAACACCTATCATCAATCTGAACATATGTAGATACAGAAACGTGAAGAGATTTATAAAACCCAATTTATGTAATAAGAATGACAAGATGTTGAGCAATAAAGAAAAATGTAATATTCAATCCAAGATCAATCACAAACATAAATAAAGCAACTTTTACCAAATATTGTCAAGTCTAAAAGGGGAGATAAGTCTGTTGTTAAAATTGAAAGAAGTGTTATGGCTGCTGCCAGACAATGTCATCCAATAAGTTCAAGCAGTTTTGTTTATTTTTGTGAAGTGTCAACTCCAAAGTTCTAAACAAATAGGTACCTTTTCAGAAAAACATTAAGTGCAAGGACCATAACTCTGGCAAAAATTATTCAACCAGATCGATATTCAAACTTAAGCTGCAGCTCATCTAGATTTAGATTTATGTCAAATATAAAGTTAATATCTCCAAGCACTTCCAAAGAAAGACCGGAAAATTGAAAATTTGATAAAAAAAAAATTAAGTTCAAGGGCCATAACTCTGGCAAAATTTATTTAACCACACTGAGATTGGGAATTAAATTGTAAATCATCTAGATTTAGGTTTATGCCAAAAATAAATTTAAAATATCCAACCACTTCCAAAAAAGTCTGGAAAATTCAAAATTTGAAGAAAAATATGAAGTTTAAGGGCAATAACTCTGGATTTAATTATTCAACCGGACTGAGATTGGAACATAAGCTGTAACTTATCTAGATTTAACTTTGTACTAAATATAGAGTTGATATATCCAGTCACTTCCATTCAAAGTCCAGAAAACCGAAAAACATGGGCAGGGGACTAAACGGGGGAGATAACTCCTGAAGTAATGGTCCGATCATAATGGAAATATGCGGTGCATAGGTTTATATGGTCATATGCCTATACATGAAGTTTCAACAAAATTGAAGCGAAACTGTAGAAGAAGAAGGCCGGACAAAATTGTGTTCACGGACGGACAGACGGACGGACAGACAGACAGACAGACAGACAGACAGACGGATAACCTGATTCCAGTATACCCCCCCCCCCAAAAAAAAACTTCCTTGTGGGGGTATAAATAGATTGACGAGAATGAAATAAATAAATGAATGAATGAATGAATGAAAGACTTTATTTAACGAGGGTAGTTCAATTAGTCATAATGACTAATCCACCTTGAGGCCCTCAAACAAGCATTTCATACAAAATACAAAACAGCAAAACATAGATTCTATATAGAGATAAGCAGTTAACAACAAATCAATTTTCAGAAATTAACTCTTTGCACGCTAAGTAATGAACATTGCGTCTGAAAATTTAATAGATCTAACTGTTGCAGATTCTTCAAGGATACAGATTCGGGTCCCGATAAAACTCCTAGTAATTTGGTGTCTAATCTGGATCCAACCTGTTACCGTAGCTTTGATTGAAAGAATTGAAGTCCATAGACGAAGAGGCTGATAAAATTTATATGCGTACAGATCCGTTTATTAATACTGCCTCACTTATACAAAGTTACACACAGCATGTTCTTCGTCCTCGTATTGATAAAGAATCTGGACATAAAAAACATTTTCTGAAACTTCAGTTCCTAGATAAAGGTATCGATTTTATTGATATTCAAAGTTTACCGGTATTTCGTGATAAGAATGTAATCGATACTATTCCCATATATTTCATAAACTCTGAATCACTTATCATCTGTTAAATAAATTCTGAAGGGAGGTGATTCCCCGAGATCAAAAATTGCAACACAAAAAGAGAAAATTGCGGACTCGGTTTTATTGAGTCTGTTTATGAACAGTAATTGAAAGTACAACGCTACTCACGCCCCTCTAGCACCAGCTTAAGCGGTATTCAACTTTCAGAGCAAGAAGTACTGAAATTCATGATCTCGAAGGATCAGAAGGTATAACAACACTGAGAATGAAGTACGGAGCGACGTTTTACGGCCACCACACAAGCACTTAACACGTGCTGTCGTGAAGATTATAAATTCTGAAGGGAGGTGACCAACCTATTTGGAATATTATTTTTAACTACAATAAAATTGACTCTGACTTAAATATTGATGTCAATGCCTCTATTTCTTGAGATTGTAGCATTTCTAGCTTTTGCTATAAACCAGTTGGTCCTGTCATTACTGGTGATTTTGATATGCATTAAGGATAAACGCCTCAGGACCCTCCTAACTAAAGGACCTAAATACGTTTTGCCTTTCCTTATTGATTTTGACGCTTGTCGAACTCATATTGCGAAAGCTTTTCAAGAATTCTGCATCAAATGGTGTCGACGAGAACATGCTGATGTTAATGCCCTTTCGGATTGAAAGAAATGTATTTTTGATATTATTGATACGCGTATTACAAATCACATCGACCTAGATATTTCACTGTTTGAAGAAAAACATTTCTAATTTTCATTCAAATTATGTTCTTGTTCCTGCTGACAAGGCATCAAATAATGTAATCATTATTTGAAGATTGTATTAGGTTGATGTTTTAAAGAAGGAGCTAAATAATTCACAAACTTGAATACCGCTTAAGCCGGTGCTAGGTGCGTGAGCAGTGTTGCACTTTCAATTACTGTTCATGAACAGACTCAATAAAACCGAGTCTGCAATTTTCTCTTTTTGTGTTGCAATTTTTGCTCTCAGGGGATCACCTCCCTTCAGAATTTATATAACAGTTCAAACACCTGAAAAAGTCTCGGAACATGTAAAAATGTGCAATATTTTTAGGTCCTAACATAAAACAACATAAACTGGATAAGCACTTTGTTCATCAAATGTGTTAAAAAATTCATTAAAAAGGGATATGATCCTGTAGTACTACAACATACTGCATGTTTGGTTGTGAACCCTTTTACAGTTGGCAATCACGCTGGCCTCTTTGCATGTACGCCGACAAGAAAGGTTTAGTACTCTATGAAGGCGACCTCTTAAATCCAGAAATGGAAGGAGAACGTCGGATATCTGTACTATTTCATTTTTGTCGTACCCTTTATTACTTTTCTACAGTTACTCTGTTTGCAGCTCAGTCATTGAGTACACTAGCGATAGGTGGTACAGTATGTTCAATTAAATGTTTTTTCGTTATACATGCACTTTACCATTGTATTTGCCGTCGCGGTTGTTGTATATTAGTCGGAGAGGGGATACGTTTATTCACACTGTTTGTCTTTTAGAGTGGGGATGGAATAAGAGTGAGGTTGGGCGCCCATAAACCGGTTTAACCCCCTAGTGACTTTTGTCACTGACCGTTCCAAGGCGGTACTTCCATCTTCCTCCTATTGTATGTTTGTTTTGTCTTTGTGCGTCTCTTGTTGTTTTTTTCTAGTTATGCACATTTGCTGTTTCCTTGTGTTGCTGTTCGGGCGAGTGTTTGTTTTGTATGTGGTGTTTCCTGCATGACTCATTTTTGTACTTTCTTCTTTGTACTGGATTCCGAAACTACATAAAAACGTTTTATTGCCAACTTTAGGTGTTGTACCACTACTGAAATATCTAAACTTTTGACGTCCTGTCTTACTACGATCAAAGAACATGTAAAACGTTACTGTGATAAAATATATGAAAATTCTGGTATTAATGTTTTTGGTCCCTAAAAAATTCAAATGATGTTTTAACGAAACTTGAAAATGAACAGTGTAACATTTCTTCACTGAGCTCTTATGATTTTTCTACACTCTATACTACTCTACCTCACCATCTTATAAAGGATAAACTTATTAAATTAATAGAAAACAAAGAAAAAACAAAACAAAATGTTCATTGCTTGTAATGTTCAATGTTCATTCTTTTCGAATTCAGAAGTTGAACATTACACAATGTGGACTTGCCTTGATGTTTGTAGATCTCTTACCTTCCTTTTAGATAATATATTTGTGCGTTATGGGGGTACCATATATCTTCAAGATGTTGGTATACCCATGGGTACAAATTGTGCCCCTGTTGTTGCAGATTTGTTTTTGTATTGCAATGAGAGGGGTTTTATGCTTAGCTTAAAACCTGATACACAGACCGATATTGTTAATGCTTTTAATAAAACTTCAAGGTATTTAGACGATATTTTGTATTTAGATAATCCTTACTTTGAAACTATGATTTCTTCAATTTACCCAAAAGAGATCTCTTTAAACAAAGCGAATCAGTCTGACATTATAGCTTCATTTTTAGATTTGAATCTTTCAATTACAAATGATAAAGTTTCGTCCAAAATATACGATAAAAGAGAAGATTTTTATTTTATACCACTGTATTTGCCGTTGCAGTTGTTGTAGATTAGTCGGAGAGGAGATACGTTTATTTACACTGTCTTTTAGGGTGGGGATGGAATAAGTGTGAGGTTGGGCGCCCATAAACCGGTTTAACCCTCCAGTGACTTTTGTCACTGACCGTTCCAAGGCGGTACTTCCATCTTCCCCCTATTGTATGTTTGTTTTGTCTTTGTGCGTCTCTTGATTTTTTTATAGTTATGTACATTTGCTGTTTCCTTGTGTTGCTGTTCGGGCGACTGTTTGTTCTGTATGTGGTGTTTCCTGCATGACTCATTTTTGTACTTTTGTTAAGTATCCATTTCTAGATGGAGATGTGTCCCGTTCTACATCTTATGGGGTTTATATTTCTCAACTTATCCGGTTTGCACAGGGCCTTTTCTTTGCTTGAAGATGTTAACAGTCGTAATTTAGTTATAACTGATAAACTTCTTAAGCAAGGTTACAGATATCACAAACTTCGGAAAACGTTTTCTAAATTTTATTATCGAAATTTACCACCCATTAGTAAATATAATTGCAATCTACGGACGTTACTGCAACAAGGCATTTCTCAACCAGACTTTTATGGGGATGTAATCTACAAACGTAGGAAAATTCGGGGTCATATCCATGTTCATTATTTGTTTATAAAACGCATTAAAACATTTAAGAAGAAAGGTTATGATCGCATTATATTGCAAAGCACTGCATGTTTGGTTAACCACCACCAAAACACCGATAGATAGCATGACACACACATACACACACAGTCACACACCCAAACGCACTCACACACGAGATGAACACGGAATACACCAACAGATACACAAGAACTAGAAACAAACATTCCATACATGAACAAAATCACAAGCACAAAGACGCAAGGCAAACAAAAGGAAGGGTAACAAAGAGAGTACCGCCTTGGCACGGTCAGTAGCAAAAACACCACTGGGGTTTAAACCGGATTACGGACGTCCTAACCTCACACTTCTCTCAAAGTCACCCTAGCTTTACAAATAATGTAAATAAAGGTATCCCCGCCTGACTTACCCACAACATAGACGACGGTGAACACAGGACAAAATGTAAAACATAGCATGATAACTGTAACAATCCGTCAAATGTGTACTCAATGACTGCTGAAGTCAGAGCACCTGCAGGGAAGCCGTTAGGGCACGACAGGGAAAAAGTAATACATGAGTCTGGTAAGCTCATCACTTGAACATGTTCTATATTAGTTTCAAAAAGATCTTTCCATGAAGATCTAGCTTCAGGGTGCCTATATATTATGCAAAGTAAAAATGATTTTGAATTAGGCTGCTTGATTTCGATCCAAATATTTTCTAATTCAGGACTTTCTAAATCATTACGTCTAATACAATGTAAGTTATCTCTAATACATGTATATACTAATATCCCCCACCTCTATTTTCTGTTCGATCTTTGCGGAAAGGAAGCTGATAGTTATTGATAGAGAAGCTTTGTGTGGGATGACTGTCATTCAATTTTGTTTCGCTAACCCCAAATATGTCGATGTTATTCAACGACAAAAGAATATGTAGATCATCAAATTTCGAACATAAACTTTGAATATTTAAATGTTCAATAATTAAACGATTTCCACGTAGTCCTAAATTCTGTATTGTAGGGTTAAAATCATTACCGTCGTTATTAGAGTTGCTTTTAGCATTTTGGCATAAACAAGATATGAATCTACATTTTGAACACAACTGATGAGAGCTAGAACTTAATCGCAATTCTTGAATGGCATCATTACCGAGCAAGTCGACAAAACCTTTGTTAGACCAGGACCTCTTATAGGAACTGTTAGTTTGCCACAAATGAAAAAGTAGTAAATTCAAACAGGAAACACCACACCCACGACGCAACCATCACCATAGAATCATCGATAGAAGCCAAGTAATACACAACCACACACACATACGCACACACATACATATACACACATCCATACATACACACACATATACACGAGATGAAAATTTTAAATATGAACAAACGGACAAGTACAAAGACAAAAACCACCAAACAAACATAATAGCAAGGGTGACAAAGGGAGTACCGCCTTGGAACGACCAGCAGCAAAACCACCACTGGGGATTTAACCCGGTTTACGGACGTCATAACCTCACACTTAATATCTCAAAGTCATCTTAGCTAAACAAATAGTGTAAATAAAGGTATCCTCGACGAAAGTTTACTCTACGTGTTCTCAGACCACACATTGACAAGGTATCAGAATACCAAATATTATTTTTGAAAATTCCTTTGGTTAATAAAAGCATTGATTTTATTAATGAAAAAGTAGTAAAGTCAAGCAGGAAAAGCTACACACAAAACGGCACCATCACCAAAACACCTACAGAAAGCATAGCAATTTATACTCCAAAATTATACAATTTAAACCCCAGAGTATATTCAGAGACAAACGCAGTGGACTCCATACCTAAATACATGTACTTTTAAATACATAACCGCCGATTTTCTGCTGCAAATATATCAAAACCATCAGCAATATATTTTTTATTACAATAAGATTGTTGCCGACCTTAATATTAATGATTATATGCCTGAAAGTTATGCCCCAAACGACGTTTCTTCTTCTTCTTCTTCTTGCCTGATAGTTATGCCCCAAACGACGTTTCCTCTTCTTCTTCTTCTTCTTCTTCTTCTTATTATTATAATTATTATTAGTAGTAGTAGTAGTAGTAGTATTGTTATTGGTTGAAATGTAGATATTTTGCTCTTCGATACCAGTTGTCAGTTTCGTTCGGGGCCGTTTTGTAACGGAATATGATACAATTAAATCTTGTTAAGATTGCGCACCCTCAAAATGTTGCTATTCTTCGTCTGGCCATGTGATTGCCTAGTAACTTCGAGATAATAAGATATAAACGTCTGCGATTGCTTCTGAATAAATATAGAATACCATCATAGGTGGATTTTCACTCTTGTCGAGGTCAGGCTGTTAAAGAATTTTATATTAAATGGACTCTTTCGGATTGGAAAAAAACTAATTTTTGATATGATTGACAAACGCGTTTCATGTTATAGCTCAAATCAACACATCCGCCCACCTAAACATAGAATTACTTTAGACATCTTAAAAATGGTTACATGACTTCCATTCAAAATACGTATTCGTTGCTGCTGATAAGGCATCAAATAATGTCATTATTGTTTGACAGTATGTCTATGTCTTGAACCAGGAAATTAGTAATACCAATATTCTGAAAGCGGGAGATCCTTCGAAGAAAATTGCAGACTCGGTTTTATTGAGTCTGTTTATGAATATTTAATAAAAGTGCAATTCTACTCATGCCCCCCCCCCCCCCCAGCACCGGCTTAAGCAGTATCCATTTTCCAAAACTAATAACATCAAAACTAACGATCCCGATGTGCCCGTGTTCCATCTTACGAGGTTTATATACGTTTCGCTAGCACGTTTTCTTCTGTTGACGATTTTAAGAGTCGAAATTTCGTTTTCACTGAAGAACAGCTTAAGCAAGAATACAGGTATCATAAATTGAAGAAAACATTCTTTAAATTCAACCATCGAAATATTTCACTTATTGGCAAGTTTAAAGGGGAAGTCCCTACATTCGACGCGTTTCAAAAATACCTTTTATATATACTGAAAAGTAGTATATTGATCTAATAAACGTTAAAAAATGGCAAGGGGTTGCACTATGTTGCACTTAAAATAAAAATTGCTGTTGAATAGTCAATTAAGCGCTCTAGCTCTAGATCCTTTTTTTGCAACAGATCTAGATGTGTTCTATTTGCTTATGTACTGTGTATTTTAAACAACAAATAATTGTTTTTGACAGCACCACCCGTATTTACCACTCCTATGTCAGCTGATACGGCAAATATTGATGAGAATTCCGTCGCAGGTACGTCAGTGTACACTGTACTTGCCACTGACGCCGACATGGCTGACACAATAACCTACAGCATCGTTAGTCAGAATCCAGCCACGCCCGCCTTTACGATATCGGGGGCGGAGTTACAGGCACCAGCCATGTTAGATGCCGACAGTGGCACTACATCTTATGACTTTGTTTTCGGGTAAGAATAACTTCTTTTGACCTTAGCCCTCTCTCTCTCTCTCTCTCTCTCTCTCTCTCTGTCTCTCTATCTGTCTCTCTCTCTCTCTGTCTCCCTCTCTCTCTGTCTCTCTCGCTCTCTCTCTCTCTGTCTCTCTCTCTCTCTGTCTCTCTCTCTCTGTCTCTCTCTGTGTCTCTCTATCTGTCTCTCTCTCTCTGTCTCCCTCTCTCTGTGTCTCTCTCGCTCTCTCTCTCTCTCTCTCTCTCTCTCTCTGTCTCTCTCTGTCTCTCTCTGTCTCTCTCTGTTTGTCTGTTTGCCTCTCTCTGTCTCTCTCTGTCTCTCTGTCTGTCTCTCTCTCTCTGTCTCTCTCTCTGTCTGTCTGTCTCTCTCTATCTCTCTTTCATTCTCTCTCTCAGGGTGCATTCGCTCTCTCTCTCCTCTCTCTCTCTCTCCCTCTCTCTCTCCCACTCAGCTTATAAAGTATTCCTAATGTCATTATTTGTTACGTGAGACAGATCTGTATCATTCCATAAGCATACAGAGTAGACCCTGATAAGATGTTACCTACATGAGCTGAGCCGTATTGTGTTCGTATACTGTGATTGTAAATAAATAAAAAGATGGCTATATCAGGTAAAGTATAGGTTTCACTCTGACCAATCCAGTCTCTCAGCTCGCATGGTTTTTTCAGCGCATCTGACACGAAGGATACGGTTAGCAGTTCTGTTGTCACGGTCACCGTCAACGACCTTGCTGATGAAGATCCTGTATTTGGAGCAGCAATGTATTCGGAAATAATCCCAGACAACGCTGCAACTGGTACGAATATTTCATTTCCACATGAATAACCAAACACATTATCAAGGACGTTTAACCCTTTACTCCATGAATATTTACGCCGGAAGTAGTGACACAGTAAAGGTTGATATTATTTGTTATTATGGTCATTTTGGCCATTGCAGAAATTGCAGAATCATATCTTTATTATTTCATAAGCAAACAGAACAGATCTTGATTAGATGGCTCCTATAGAAACCATCTGACCTAGGTCTACGCTGCAAAGGTGTAGAAAGGCGCATTTATGGGTATTTTATCGATTTAGTTTAATGTTTCTCTCTGTTTTTAGATATTATTGCAAGTAAATTCAATGATATGATATACTGCTACCGTCAACCCCTTTTAAACCGAATGTTAAAATTAGAATCACTGATAGTCTTTTAGTCAGGTGGCACCTCAAAAGAGCTTTTTGAACGACTTTCACATTGCATTAAGCAGCAAGGTGTCTGAAAGATTTAATTTCCCCTTCATGAACATTCTGGTCAAAGTTTTAAAAACCATTTTTCAATTCAATGAGTTCCTGCAACAGAAATATATCCGGGTGACAACATGTGTTTGTCTGTTTGCATAGATAATCACTCATCCGCCTACAGCATGTGTAGATGTGTAGACTGATCACATTTTTTAAATCTTCCTCTACACTATTTGCTAGTATCCTAGTTTTCTGCATTGAAATTATTAATGATTGACAGGAATAAATCACTTGACAATTGAGGCTGATTGATACAGTATCTGTGTAAGTGCTTGCATACGAGCGCGTGTGTGAATGCGCATGTTATGTGCGTATGTATTTGTGTCCGTATGCGTGTACATGTGTGCGCCCGCATGTGCGCGTTCGTACATTAGTGCATGTGGATGTGTATGCACATCTGTTTCGAGTGTGTGTGTTCGCGTGTGCGTGCGTGCATGTGTGCATCTGACATGTATGCGTGTGTGCACGAGCATGTGTGTGTATGTATTTGTGTTTCTATGAGTGTGGGGATCCGTGTGCATGTTCGAGCTAAAGTAGAGTAAGTCTAATAATACAATCGTTACTACCAAAACTTATGTGACTACTCTTTATATATGTCTCTATGAGACAAAGGGAATATTTCAAATACTAACATCGCCAATGGTCCACCAACCCTCTGCTGTTACCACTCTTTAGAATCGTATCTTGGAAGAGACGATTCTAAAGAGTGGTCACAACATAAAATATTGGTTGAGAAATAAAGGAAATATTCTTGAAAAATAAATACGTCTCCTATCTATGTTTCTGTATAAAGTATGATACTCAGATCACACGATGCATGTATGGTGATGTATCTGCTTACCATTTACACTTATTAAATGACAGAGAACAAATTACTACATGCACATGTATTCTAATTGCTAATAGGAAACAGTGCAGACCCTGATTAGACACTGCGTCAGAGATGAGTTCTGTGTCTACAGTGTTTTCAAGACTGTAAGACATGTTGACTAATAACAATACTGTAATACTCACATATGACATTTTCTTTTACATTTGTAGGGGATACTGTACTTACAGTTGTAGCCACTGCGGATACGTCCGGCGCGACGATAACTTACACTTTAGCAAGTGAGTACTGAAGATACTAAGGAAATAGTGATAACTTACACTTTAAATTCTGTACATACCTATGTACTGCTTTTAACTTTGCAAGTTAAGTGCTGAAACATACTGATGGTAACTTATACTTAAGCAAGTAAATGTCGAGGATACCAACGCAGTGATGATTACTTGCACATTAGCAATTAAGTCATGCATATTATAATAACTTACCTTAAGCAAGTAAGTAATGTGTACACCCATACACTGGTGATAACTTGTACTTTAGCATTTAAGTGCTTAAACTATCAACGTACTGATGATAACATTTTAAAAAGTCAGTAAATATACCCGTACACAGACAGTAACTTACAGTTTAGCCATCGCGGTTGTTGTAGTTTAGTCGGAGAGGGGATACGTTTATTTACACTGTTTGTCTTTAAGGGTGGAGATGGAATAAGTGTGAGGTTGGGCGCCCATAAACCGGTTTAACCCCCCCCCCCAGTGACTTTTGTCACTGACCGTTCCAAGGCGGTACTTCCATCTTCCCCCTATTGTATGTTTGTTTTGTCTTTGTGCGTCTCTTGATGTTTTTATAGTTATGTACATTTGCTGTTTCCTTGTGTTGCTGTTCGGGCGACTGTCTGTTCTGTATGTGGTGTTTCCTGCATGACTCATTTTTGTACTTTCTGTACACACAAATGTATTGACGAGAACTTACAAATTAGTAAGCTGTGCACGCACATACCCATGCTAAGATTATCAATGATAATTTACAGTAATCACTAAGCCAGATGATAACTTGCACATTACCAAGTAAGTGCCTAAGCAACAAACGCACTCATGATAATGTTTATAAGTTAGTTCCGTGCACACCGATGCACTGAATATACTTTGATGCTACCATCGCACTGAAGATAACTTATATATAAGCAAGTACGTTCTGACGATAACGATGCAGCATATTAATTTACATCTTAGCAAGTTTGTACTAAATAAACCAACGCAATAACGGTAATTTACATTTTGGCAAGTTAGTACTAAATAAATTATATCAACGACGATAATTTACATCTAACAAGTTAGTACTAAATGAACTATTTCAATGACCATAATTTACATTTTGCAAGTTAATTCTAAATAAACCAATGCAATAACTGTAAGTTACTTCTAAGCAAGTTAGTACTGAATAAACCAATGCAAAAACCGTAATTTACATTTTAGCAAGTTAGTACTAAATAAACTATTTCAACGATAATAATTTACATTTAGCAAGTTAGTACTGTATTCACTATTTTAATGACAATAATTCATATTAGCAAGCTAGTTCTAAATAAACTATTTCAACGACAACAAGCAAGGTTTTACGCAAGCGTAAAATGGCTGCATAACATGTCTTTAAGCGGGATAGAAGAAAAGAGGGAGCAATGTTGTTTAGTACTTTGGGAAAACATGACTGTAATGTATAGATTAATAGCAGAAACGGAGGGAATGTTTTAATGAGCCATGATGCATAATACCTGTATATGACACCAATAATACACATTACGTCACAGATCAATGTTATTCATTTGCTGGAACACACTGACGTAGATACCATTATCATATTAAGTGATGTTCACAAGGCATACAGACTCCCATACTTAAAGTCTACATGAATTATTCGAATAGGTCGACTCAATGCCCATTAACTTTTTCACTTATATTGCCCCCAAATTAAGAACAGCTAAGTATAAGATGTACATTTAAATGGAAGCAAATTCATGCACAATGGTGAAATATGCAAAACGGTCAACAAAACCACGAGTAAAAGGTCTCAGCTAAATAACTTTACCAAAGCCAGAATGCAAACAAAGGACTTATATATTTATGTACAAAATGGTTTTAAACCAAAGGCACGAAAGCTAAGGGTGCTAAGAAAATGAGAGAAAAAAAATAAGCTACCACCGAGGATCGAACCCACGACCTCACGTTTCCTAGTCCATAGTTATACCCCTTAGACCACGCTGGCCGCTATGATTGGGAATGTGATTTTAATCAGTTATACCTAATTCACTAGCATTTTCACTGAAACTGAGTCATGGCAGAAAAGAAAGAATTAAACCCAACAAAAATATGTGCCCTCGCTGGGAAAAATATATGAATCAAAATAAATAAAATAAATGAATATATATAAATAAAAACTTGTCTCACAGTAAACCATAGTTATTAAAATGATTGGCTTTTATAGAAACACAGGAACGCAGAAACGCATGGTCAAAATTCAAAGCCGTATGAGATTGGGCTGCTTTAGCAGCCCATTAATATGTGCCAAATAAACCAATGCAATAACGGTAATTTACATTTTAGAAAGTTAATTCTAAATAAACCAATGCATTACCTATAATTTACATTTAAGCAAGTAAGTACATGTACTAAATAAACCATTTCATGGCGATTATTTACATTTTAGCAAGTAGATGCATGTACTAAATAAACCATTTCAATGGCGATAATTTGCATTTAGCAAGTAGGTGCATGTACTAAATAAACCATTTCAATGGCGATAATTTGCATTTTAGCAAGTAAGTACATGCACTAAATAAACCATTTCAATGGCGATAATTTACATTTTAGCAAATAAGTACAGGTACTAAATAAACCATTTCAATGGCGATGATTTACATTTTAGCAAGTTAATTACAAGGATACCAAAGCACTGATGACAACTTAAATTGTAGCAAACAAGTTCTGAAAATATCATGTAGTAAAGATATATGACATTTAACAATAACGTGCTGTATATACAGTTCATTCCCTTCGAATATCAGTGTGTTATGATACCTGTATTTAGTAGTTTATTTGGTGAAGTTTTGGGGTTCGCAAGGCTGTTTTTAAATACATGTTTATCACACCTTTGCATCATACTGAATTTTCTATTAAAGGCTATTTCTTAGAAATAATGTACATTGAAAAATATTTTTAAGAAATATTTGTTGAAAACGAATATAAAACCTAAGACACCCTTTGGTTGATTATAATAATTTCGCACGTCTATACACAAATATGGATGGAGAAATCATATTGGTTTTTATTGCATTTCATTGAACTTTGCTTTTGAATGTGCCACTTATATTACACTCAGCTTTGTTACAAACTATACTAGTTGGACTGTCAACACTTATCCTGCTTTAAGCCTTAACTCCATATAAACGTGTTTTCACATATTTGCAAACAGAGTAGACCCAGATCAGAAGGCTCCTATAGGAGCCGTCCGATCAGGGTCTGCTCTGTTTGCTAATGGAATTTGAAAGATATGTTGCTTTACTGTCCAAAATGGTTATTATGATCCACCTTCAATATTTCAGCATAACTTTTTTGTCACTGAATATTCAGTAGGTATTGAAATTTGGAATAAACATAGAACAGGGAAAGGGTTAATAAAATTGTTCCCTGCTCAAGATAAGCTCTATTGACATTTTGACTAAAACTCAAACTAACCACTGGGACTGGACATTTGCAGGCGGTAACATGCCGGACACCTTTGAACTGGACTCCATGACGGGGGTAATAACTGTTAAGAATGACGCCAATGTGGACTCAGGGACCACTCCATCCTACACGCTGTCCGTGGAAGCTGATGATGGGACTCTAACGGCAACGGTGGCAGTTGCCATAACAGTAAATGGTAAGAACTGAACCCTTTCCCTGATAGAGACACCTATCTTTTGACGCCTTTGTAAACAGAATTGACCCAGAGCACAGTCAGGTCTAACAGATCATGTAGGATCAGAATCGTGATATGTTTCTTAGCTTATGACATTATACAAATTTCTAAATTTCCTCCCATGCGCTAAACATCGTGTATTTATACACCATTATAAACATTCAGCTGATCAACATTAACCCTTTCACCGCCAATGTCGCAAAAAATGCACCACGACAAAGAGTGCATGCGGCGTCTGATCAGGAACTTCACTTTTTGTCTCAAACTCTATGTCTATATATATATGTGTGTTTTATTCCTTTGACAATTGCATCTATTATCTCATTTTCTTATTTTACCGAATTATTTAACGACAATCAGAAATTTGGCGCCGAAAGGGTTAATGATGTCAGTATATTTCCATCAATATTCATGAGGTAACAGGTTGTTGAATTTTGACTCTTTCACCACTCATCAATTAGTGATACCAATCAGTTTAGATCCTCGTAAGTCTCTGATCTGGGTCTACCTTGTTTGCAAAAACAGCGCACACGTGTCCCGCATTCAGAGTGTTAATTGAAACAATTATGTTGATGAATATAGCACCTCACCTTTAAAAGTCCAGTAAAATCCCTCTTAAGCGATCCCCAAATAATGGTGTGTTATTATTGATCTTAAGCAGTGTGGTAGCTTAATGCATAGCGAAAGTAATGCAGAAAGATCCGGAAGGAGCTCTCCCCACCCCGAGCTTTTCATATTTCGTTCGCCTTCCATTAGACAACCGTCTGCTTTTAAAGACTCATCTGTTTATTCATTGAGTGATTGCTCTAGAGAAGTTCTAATGTAAATGCATTTATA